>JBAMCE010000556.1:0-10574 GCA_037075305.1 Drosophila kanekoi | reverse complement strand
TTTTGGTAAGGCTATTTTGAGTTCCAGGTGAGGCTGAATGTATTCAGACTTAATAGTCGTGTGAGACTATTTGGCTTTGACTTTCTCCCCTAGGCGGTACATGCCAGATTGGCGGGGCACCTGGAATCTAAAAAGCTTTGGTAAAACAGTTTTGACAGCTACGTAGGTCTGTATGTTTTAAGGTTAAATAGTCGGGTGAGTCTGTTTGACTTTGACTTGCTCCCCTAGGATGCAAATGCTGGATTAACAGGGTTCCTGGTATCTGAGACAAGTTTTGGTAAATCAGTTTTGGCGGCCAAGTGGGGCTATTTGATTTAAAATTTAATAGTCGGGTGAGACTATTTGGCTTTGTCTTGCTCCCCTAGGCTGCAAATGCTAGATTAACAGGGTTCCTGGTAACTAAGATAGGTTTTGGTAAATCAGTTTTGGCGGCCAGATGTGGCTATATGTTTTAGGATTTAATAGTCGGATGAGCCTGTTTGGCTTTGACTTGCTCCCCTAGGCTGCAAATGCTAGATTAACAGGGTTCCTGGTATCTGAGACAAGTTTTGGTAAATCAGTTTTGGCGGCCAGATGGGGCTATATGTTTTAGGAATAAATAGTCGGATGAGCCTGTTTGGCTTTGACTTGCTCCCCTAAGCTGCACATGCCAGATTGGCGGGGCTCCTGGAATCTAAGACAAGTTTTGGTAAAACAGTTTTGACAGCTAGGTAAGGCTGTTTGCTTTAAGATTAAATAGTCGGGTGAGCGTGTTTGGCTTTGACTTGCGCCCCTAGGATGCAAATGCTGGAATAACAGGGTTACTGGTATCTAAGACAAGTTTTGGTAAGGCAATTTTGAGTTCCAGGTGAGGCTGAATGTATTCAGACTTAATAGTCTTGTGAGACTATTTGGCTTTGACTTTCTCCCCTAGGCGGTACATGCCAGATTGGCGGGGCACCTGGAATCTAAAAAAAGCTTTGGTAAAACAGTTTTGACAGCTACGTAGGTCTGTATGTTTTAAGGTTAAATAGTCGGGTGAGTCTGTTTGACTTTGACTTGCTCCCCTAGGATGCAAATGCTGGATTAACAGGGTTCCTGGTATCTGAGACAAGTTTTGGTAAATCAGTTTTGGCGGCCAAGTGGGGCTATATGATTTAAAATTTAATAGTCGGTTGAGCCTGTTTGGCTTTGTCTTGCTCCCCTAGGCTGCAAATGCTAGATTAACAGGGTTCCTGGTAACTAAGATAGGTTTTGGTAAATCAGTTTTGGCGGCCAGATGTGGCTATATGTTTTAGGATTTAATAGTCGGATGAGCCTGTTTGGCTTTGACTTGCTCCCCTAGGCTGCACATGACAGATTGGCGGGGCTCCTGGAATCTAAGACAAGTTTTGGTAAAACTGTTTTGACAGCTAGGTAAGGCTGTTTGCTTTAAGATTAAATAGTCGGGTGAGCGTGTTTGGCTTTGACTTGCGCCCCTAGGATGCAAATGCTGGAATAACAGGGTTCCTGGTATCTAAGACAAGTTTTGGTAAGGCTATTTTGAGTTCCAGGTGAGGCTGAATGTATTCAGACTTAATGGTCGTGTGAGACTATTTGGTTTTGACTTTCTCCCCTAGGCGGTACATGCCAGATTGGCCGGGCTCCTGGAATCTAAAAAAAGTTTTGGTAAAACAGTTTTGACAGCTACGTAGGTCTGTATGTTTTAAGGTTAAATAGTCGGGTGAGTCTGTTTGACTTTGACTTGCTCCCCTAGGATGCAAATGCTGGATTAACAGGGTTCTGGTATCTGAGACAGGTTTTGGTAAATCATTTTTGGCGGCCAGATGAGGCTATATGTTTTAAGATTTAATAGTCGGGTGAGGCTATTTGGCTTTGTCTTCCTCCCGTAGGCTGCACATGCCAGATTGGCGGGACACCTGGAATCTAAGACAAGTTTTGGTAAATCAGTTTTGACAGCTAGGTAAGGCTGTATGCTTTAAGATTCAATAGTCGGGTGGGCGTGTTTGGCTTTGACTTGCGCCCCTAGGATGCAAATGCTGGAATAACAGGGTTCCTGGTATCTAAGACAAGTTTTGGTAAATCAGTTTTGGCGTCTATGGGGCTATATGTTTTAGGATTAAATAGTCGGATGAGCCTGCTTGGCTTTGACTTGCTCCCCTTGGCTGCACATGCCAGATTGGCGGGGCTCCTGGAATCTAAGACAAGTTTTGGTAAAACAGTTTTGACAGCTAGGTAAGGCTGTATGTTTTAAGATTAAATAGTCGGGTGAGCGTGTTTGGCTTTGACTTGCGCCCCTAGGATGCAAATGCTGGAATAACGGGGTTCCTGGTATTTAAGACAAGTTTTCGTAAATCAGTTTTGGCGGCCAGATGGGGCTACATGTTTTAAGATTTAATAGTGGGGTTAGCCTGTTTGGCTTTGACTTGCGCCCCTAGGATGTAAATGCTGGATTAACAGGGTTCCTGGTATCTGAAACCAGTTTTGGTAAGGCAATTTTAAGTTCCAGGTGATGCTGAATGTTTTCAGACTTAATAATCATGTGAGACTATTTGGCTTTGACTTTCTCCGCTAGGCGGCAGATTCCAGATTTGCGGGGCTCCTGGAAACTAAGACAAATTTTGGTAAAACAGTTTTGACAGCTAGGTAAGGCTGTATGCTTTAAGATTAAATAGTCGGGTGAGCGTGATTGGCTTTGACTTGCGCCCCTAAAATGCAAATGCTGGAATAACAGGGTTCCTGGTATCTAAGACAAGTTTTGGTAAATCAGTTTTGGCGTCTATGGGGCTATATGTTTTAGGATTAAATAGTCGGGTGAGCGTGTTTGGCTTTGACTTGCGCCCCTAGGATGCAAATGCCGGATTAACAGGGTTCCTGGTATCTGAGACAAGTTCAGTTTTGGCGGCCAGATGAGGCTATATGTTTTAAGATTTATTATTCGGGTGAGGCTATTTGGCTTTGTCTTCCTCACCTAGGCTGCACATGCCAGATTGGCGGGACACCTGGAATCTAAGACAAGTTTTGGTAAATAAGTTTTGACAGCTAGGTAAGGCTGTATGCTTTAAGATTAAATAGTCGGGTGAGCGTGATTGGCTTTGACTTGCGCCCCTAAAATGCAAATGCTGGAATAACAGGGTTCCTGGTATCTAAGACAAGTTTTCGTAAATCAGCTTTGGCGGCCAGATGGGGCTATATGTTTTAAGATTAAATAGTTTGGTGAGCCTGTTTGGCTTTGACTTGCGCCCCTAAGATGCAAATGCTGAATTAACAGGGTTCCTGATATCTGAGACAAGTTTTGGTAAGGCAATTTTGAGTTACAGGTGATGCTGAATATTTTCAGAGTTAATAGTCGTGTGAGACTATTTGGCTTTGACTTTCTCCCCTAGGCGGCAGATGCCAGATTGGCGGGGCTCCTGGATTTAAAAAAAGCTTTGGTAAAACAGTTTTGACAGCTACGTAAGTCTGTATGTTTTAAGGTTAAATAGTCGGGTGAGTCTGTTTGACTTTGACTTGCTCCCCTAGGATGCAAATGCTGGATTAACAGGGTTCCTGGTATCTGAGACAAGTTTTGGTAAATCAATTTTGGCGGCCAGGTGGGGCTATATGATTTAAAATTTAATAGTCGGGTGAGACTAATTGGCTTTGTCTTGCTCCCCTAGGCTGCAAATGCTAGATTAACAGGGTTCCTGGTAACTGAGATCGGTTTTGGTAAATCAGATTTGGCGGCCAGATGGGGCTATATGTTTTAGGATTAAATAGTCGGATGAGCCCGTTTGGCTTTGACTTGCTGCCCTAGGCTGCACATGCCAGATTGGCGGGGCTCCTGGAATCTAAGACAAGTTTTGGTAAAACAGTTTTGACAGCTAGGTAAGGCCGTATGCTTTAAGATTAAATAGTCGGGTGAGCGTGTTTGGCTTTGCCTTGCGCCCCTAGGATGCAAATGCTGGAATAACAGGGTTCCTGGTATCTAAGACAAGTTTTGGAAAGGCAATTTTGAGTTCCAGGTGAGGCTGCATGTATTCAGACTTAATAGTCGTGCGAGACTATTTGGCTTTGACTTTCTCCTCTAGGCGGTACATGCCAGATTGGCGGGGCACCTGGAATCTAAAAAAAGTTTTGGTAAAACAGTTTTGACAGCTACGTAGGTCTGTATGTTTTAAGGTTAAATAGTCGGATGAGTCTGTTTGACTTTGACTTGCTCCCCTAGGACGCAAATGCTGGATTAACAGGGTTCCTGGTATCTGAGACAAGTTTTGGTAAATTAGTTTTGGCGGCCAAGTGGGGCTATACGATTTAAAATTTAATAGTCGGTCGAGACTATTTGGCTTTGTCTTGCTCCCCTAGGCTGCAAATGCTAGATTAACAGGGTTCCTGGTAACTGAGATAGGTTTCGGTAAATCAGTTTTGGCGGCCAGATGTGGCTATATGTTTTAGGATTAAATAGTCGGATGAGCCTGTTTGGCTTTTACTTGCTCCACTAGGCTGCACATGACAGATTGGCGGGGCTCCTGGAATCTAAGACAAGTTTGGTAAAACTGTTTTGACAGCTAGGTAAGGCTGTTTGCTTTAAGATTAAATAGTCGGGTGAGCGTGTTTGGCTTTGACTTGCGCCCCTAGGATGCAAATGCTGGAATAACAGGGTTCCTGGTATCTAAGACAAGTTTTGGTAAGGCTATTTTGAGTTCCAGGTGAGGCTGAATGTATTCAGACTTAATGGTCGTGTGAGACTATTTGGCTTTGACTTTCTCCCCTAGGCGGTACATGCCAGATTGGCGGGGCTCCTGGAATCTAAAAAAAGTTTTGGTAAAACAGTTTTGACAGCTACGTAGGTCTGTATGTTTTAAGGTTAAATAGTCGGGTGAGTCTGTTTGGCTTTGACTTGCTCCCCTAGGATGCAAATGCTGGATTAACAGGGTTCTGGTATCTGAGACAGGTTTTGGTAAATCATTTTTGGCGGCCAGATGAGGCTATATGTTTTAAGATTTAATAGTCGGGTGAGGCTATTTGGCTTTGTCTTCCTCCCGTAGGCTGCACATGCCAGATTGGCGGGACACCTGGAATCTAAGACAAGTTTTGGTAAATCAGTTTTGACAGCTAGGTAAGGCTGTATGCTTTAAGATTAAATAGTCGGGTGGCCGTGTTTGGCTTTGACTTGCGCCCCTAGGATGCAAATGCTGGAATAACAGGGTTCCTGGTATCTGAAACCAGTTTTGGTAAGGCAATTTTAAGTTCCAGGTGATGCTGAATGTTTTCAGACTTAATAATCGTGTGAGACTACTTGGCTTTGACTTTCTCCGCTAGGCGGCAGATTCCAGATTTGCGGGGCTCCTGGAAACTAAGACAAATTTTGGTAAAACAGTTTTGACAGCTAGGTAAGGCTGTATGTTTTAAGATTTAATAGTCGGGTGAGCGTGTTTGGCTTTGACTTGCGCCCCTAGGATGCAAATGATGGAATAACAGGGTTCCTGGTATCTAAGACAAGTTTTGGTAAGGCAATTTTGAGTTCCAGGTGAGGCTGAATGTATTCAGACTTAATAGTCGTGTGAGACTATTTGGCTTTGTCTTGCTCCCCTAGGCTGCAAATGCTAGATTAACAGGGTTCCTGGTAACTGGGATATGTTTTGGTAAATCAGTTTTGGCGGCCAGGTGGGGCTATATGATTTAAATTTTAATAGTCGGGTGAGCCTGTTTGGCTTTGACTTGCTCCCCTAGGCTGCACATGCCAGATTGGCGGGGCTCCTGGAAACTAAGACAAATTTTGGTAAAACAGTTTTTACAGCTAGGTAAGGCTGTATGCTTTAAGATTAAATAGTCGGGTGAGCGTGTTTGGCTTTGACTTGCGCCCCTAGGATGCAAATGCTGGAATAACAGGGTTCCTGGTATCTAAGACAAGTTTTGGTAAATCAGTTTTGGCGGCTATATGTTTTAGGATTAAATAGTCGGATGAGCCTGTTTGGCTTTGACTTGCTCCCCTAGGCTGCACATGCCAGATTGGCGGGCTCCTGGAATCTAAGACAAGTTTTGGTAAAACAGTTTTGACAGCTAGGTAAGGCTGTATGCGCCCCTAGGATGCAAATGCTCGAATAACAGGGTTCCTGGTATCTAAGACAAGTTTTCGTAAATCCGTTTTGGCGGCCAGATGGGGCTATATGTTTTAAGATTTAATAGTCGGGTGAGCCTGTTTGGCCTTGACTTGCGCCCCTAGGATGCAAATGCTGGATTAACAGGGTTCCTGGTATCTGAAACAAGTTTGGTTAAGGCAATTTTGAGTTCCAGGTGATGCTGAATGTTTTCAGATTTAATAGTCGTGTGAGACTATTTGGCTTTGACTTTCTCCCCTAGGCGGCAGATGCCAGATTGGCCGGGCTCCTGGAATCTAAAAAAAGCTTTGGTAAAACAGTTTTGACAGCTACGTAAGTCTGTATGTTTTAAGGTTAATCAGTCGGGTGAGTCTGTTTCACTTTGACTTGCTCCCCTAGGATGCAAATGCCGGATTAACAGGGTTCCTGGTATCTGAGACAAGTTTTGGTAAATCAGTTTTGGCGGCCAGGTGGGGCTATATGATTTAAAATTTAATAGTCGGGTGAGACTATTTGGCTTTGTCTTGCTCCCCTAGGCTGCAAATGCTAGATTAACAGGGTTCCTGGTAACAGATAGGTTTTGGTAAATCAGTTTTGGCGGCCAGATGGGGCTATATGTTTTAGGATTAAATAGTCGGATGAGCCTGTTTGGCTTTGACTTGCTCCCCTAGGCTGCACATGCCAGATTGGCGGTGCTCCTGGAATCTAAGACAAGTTTTGGTAAAACAGTTTTGACAGCTAGGTAAGGCTGTTTGCTTTAAGATTAAATAGTCGGGTGAGCGTGTTTGGCTTTGACTTGCGCCCCTAGGATGCAAATGCTGGAATAACAGGGTTCCTGGTAACTAAGACAAGTTTTGGTAAGGCAATTTTGAGTTCCAGGTGAGGCTGAATGTATTCAGACTTAATAGTCGTGTGAGACTATTTGGCTTTGACTTTCTCCCCTAGGCGGTACATGCCAGATTGGCGGGGCTCCTGGAATCTAAAAAAGTTTTGGTAAAACAGTTTTGACAGCTACGTAGGTCTGTATGTTTTAAGGTTAAATAGTCGGGTGAGTCTGTTTGACTTTGACTTGCTCCCCTAGGATGCAAATGCTGGCTTAACAGGGTTCCTGGTATCTGAGAAAAGTTTTGGTAAATCAGTTTTGGCGGCCAGATGAGGCTATATGTTTTAAGATTTATTATTCGGGTGGGGCTATTTGGCTTTGTCTTCCTCACCTAGGCTGCACAAGCCAGATTGGCGGGACACCTGGAATCTAAGACAAGTTTTGGTAAATCAGTTTTGACAGCTAGGTAAGGCTGTATGCGTTAAGATTAAATAGTCGGGTGAGCGTGTTTGGCTTTGACTTGCGCCCCTAAAATGCAAATGCTGGAATAACAGGGTTCCTGGTATCTAAGACAAGTTTTCGTAAATCAGCTTTGGCGGCCAGATGGGGCTATATGTTTTAAGATTAAATAGTTTGGTGAGCCTGTTTGGCTTTGACTTGCGCCCCTAAGATGCAAGTGCTGAATTAACAGGGTTCCTGATATCTGAGACAAGTTCTGGAAAGGCAATTTTGAGTTCCAGGTGATGCTGAATATTTTCAAATTTAATAGTCGTGTGAGACTATTTGGCTTTGACTTTCTCCCCTAGGCGGCAGATGCCAGATTGGCGGGGCTCCTGGAATCTAAAAAAAGCTTTGGTAAAACCGTTTTGACAGCTACGTAAGTCTGTATGTTTTAAGGTTAAATAGTCGGGTGAGTCTGTTTGACTTTGACTTGCTCCCCTAGGATGCAAATGCTGGATTAACAGGGTTCCTGGTATCTGAGACAAGTTTTGGTAAATCAGTTTTGGCGGCCAGGTGGGGCTATATGATTTAAAATTTAATAGTCGGGTGAGACTAATTGGCTTTGTCTTGCTCCCCTAGGCTGCAAATGCTAGATTAACAGGGTTCCTGGTAACTGAGATAGGTTTTGGTAAATCAGTTTTGGCGGCCAGATGGGGCTATATGTTTAAGGATTAAATAGTCGGATGAGCCCGTTTGGCTTTGACTTGCTCCCCTAGGCTGCACATGCCAGATTGGCGGGGCTCCTGGAATCTAAGACAAGTTTTGGTAAAACAGTTTTGACAGCTAGGTAAGGCCGTATGCTTTAAGATTAAATAGTCGGGTGAGCGTGTTTGGCTTTGACTTGCGCCCCTAGGATGCAAATGCTGGAATAACAGGGTTCCTGGTATCTAAGACAAGTTTTGGAAAGGCATATTTGAGTTCCAGGTGAGGCTGAATGTATTCAGACTTAATAGTCGTGTGAGACTATTTGGCTTTGACTTTCTCCCCTAGGCGGTACATGCCAGATTGGCGGGGCTCCTAGAATCTAAAAAAAGTTTTGGTAAAACAGTTTTGACAGCTACGTAGGTCTGTATGTTTTAAGGTTAAATAGTCGGATGAGTCTGTTTGACTTTGACTTGCTCCCCCATGATGCATAAACTGGATTAACAGGGTTCCTGGTATTTGAGACAAGTTTTGGTAAACCAGTTTTGGCGGCCAGGTGTGGCTATATGATTTAAAATTCAATAGTCGGGTGAGACTATTTGACTTTGACTTGCTCCCCTAGGATGCAAATGCTGGATTAACAGGGCTCCTGGTATCTGAGACAAGTTTTGGTAAATATGTTTTGACAGCTAGGTTAGGCTGTATGCTTTAAGATTAAATGGTCGGGTGAGCGTGTTTGGCTTTGACTTGCGCCCCAAGGATGCAAATGCTGGAATAACAGGGTTCCTGGTATCTAAGACAAGTTTTGGAAAGGCAATTTTGAGTTCCGGGTGAGGCTGAATGTATTCAGACTTAATAATCGCGTGAGACTATTTGGCTTTGACTTTCTCCCCTAGGCGGTACATGCCAGATTGGCGGGGCTCCTGGAATCTAAAAAAAGTTTTGGTAAAACAGTTTTGACAGCTACGTAAGTCTGTATGTTTTAAATAGTCGGGTGAGTCTGTTTGACTTTGAATGCTGGAATAACAGGGTTCCTGGTATCTAAGACAAGTTTCGGTAAATCAGTTTTGGCGTCTATGGGGCTATATGTTTTAGGATTAAATAGTCGGATGAGCCTGTTTGGCTTTGACTTGCTCCCCTAGGCTGCACATGCCAGATTGGCGGGGCTCCTGGAATCTAAGACAAGTTTTGGTAAATCAGTTTTGACAGCTAGGTAAGGCTGTATGCTTTAAGATTAAATAGTCGGGTGAGCGTGTTTGGCTTTGACTTGCGCCCCTAAAATGCAAATGCTAGAATAACAGGGTTTCTGGTATCTAAGACAAGTTTTCGTAAATCATTTTTGGCGGCCAGTAGGGGCTATATGTTTTAAGATTTAATAGTCGGGTGAGCCTGTTTGGCTTTGACTTGCACCCGTAAGATGCAAATGCTGGATTAACAGGGTTCCTGGTATCTGAGACAAGTTTTGGTAAATCAGTTTTGGCGGCCAGGTGGGGCTATATGATTTAAAATTTAATAGTCGGGTGAGACTAATTGGCTTTGTCTTGCTCCCCTAGGCTGCAAATGCTAGATTATCGGGGTTCCTGGTAACTGAGATAGGTTTTGGTAAATCAGTTTTGGCGGCCAGATGGGGCTATATGTTTTAGGATTAAATAGTCGGATGAGCCCGTTTGGCTTTGACTTGCTCCCCTAGGCTGCAAATGCTGGAATAACAGGGTTCCTGGTATCTAAGACAAGTTTTGGAAAGGCAATTTTGAGTTCCAGGTGAGGCTGAATGTATTCAGACTTAATAGTCGCGTGAGACTATTTGGCTTTGACTTTCTCCCCTAGGCGGTACATGCCAGATTGGCGGGGCTCTTGGAATCTAAAAAGTTTTGGTAAAACAGTTTTGACAGCTACGTAGGTCTGTATGTTTTAAGGTTAAATAGTCGGATGAGTCTGTTTGACTTTGACTTGCTCCCCCATGATGCAAAAAGTGGATTTACAGGGTTCCTGGTATTTGAGACAAGTTTTGGTAAACCAGTTTTGGCGGCCAGGTGGGGCTATATGATTTAAAATTCAATAGTCGGGTGAGACTATTTGACTTTGCCTTGCTCCCCTAGGATGCAAATGCTGGATTAACAGGGCTCCTGGTATCTGAGACAAGTTTTGGTAAATCAGTTTTGACAGCAAGGTAAGGCTGTATGCTTTAAGATTAAATAGTCGGGTGAGCGTGTTTGGCTTTGACTTGCGCCCCTAGGATGCAAATGCTGGAATAACAGGGTTCCTGGTATCTAAGACAAGTTTTGGTAAGGCAATTTTGAGTTCCAGGTGAGGCTGAATGTATTCAGACTTAATAGTCGTGTGAGACTATTTGGCTTTGACTTTCTCCCCTAGGCGGTACATGACAGATTGGCGGGGCTCCTGGAATCTAAAAAAGTTTTGATAAAACAGTTTTGACAGCCACGTAAGTCTGTAAGTTGTAAATAGTCGGGTGAGTCTGTTTGACTTTGAATGCTGGAATAACAGGGTTCCTGGTATCTAAGACAAGTTTTGGTATATCAGTTTTGGCG